>CM059823.1:6823381-6850318 GCA_030444885.1 Citrus sp. QX-2021 | reverse complement strand
TATCCCACCTATTAATATCCGCTAAAGCAAGTACTATTGGGTATTAATACCTATGAAGGAATTTGCCGTAATGTTAATCTTATTTATGTCGGATCAAAGACAAGTTTACTTTGTCCTTAACAGTCAGCCTATGGGCTTATGTATGTGTATATTATGTGGAATAAGATTAAAGCCATTTGGTTAATTTTCATTGGTAGAAATTTCAAACATTTAGATGAAATCTTTATCTCCATTTCTATACCTCTACATTCAACATTATTTAAATTTACGGTCTTGAGAGAAATTCTCTCATGACTGGTCTTATCACTTTAGCATGCTGAGGTGGTTGGACTAGCAAAAGAGAGTTCAACAAGTGTGGAGAACAATTTCGCACTTGTTGTTAATTGTAGGAAACTTTGGTTGGTATTATCATTGCTTTTCAGCAATGGGTGGGTATTATCATTTTAAAATTAAAAAGTTTTCTCTCTCCTCACATTGCAAGCTTTGGTTGAATGGTCCCACCACATCAGCATAGGAGTGTCTTACCTAAATTTTTCTGTATTAACCAGGTGGTAGTCTTAGATAATCAAAATTTGAAATTTAAATTAATGATAAGTGTGAGTTCACTCTTCCACACTGTTCAAGCTCAGGTTGGCTTATCCCATCACTTAAGTATGCTGAGATGGTAGGATCGAGCCATGTAAGACTCTCTTCATGGTCTTTTATAAATGTGTATAAAGTTTGATGTCGTAAAATTGCTTATTGTGGATTTTATCATCCTTTAGGAAAATGCTCATATGCTTCGGTGTTTGCACGAAAAATTCATGCAGACGGAGCTAAAAGCCAAAAGAAAACAAACTTTAGTTCACTAAAAGACAAAAGCAGTGCATTATAATGTGTGTTTTTCTTGTTTTTTAGCTCCATTCGCATTTTAATTACATGCGAACGTCCGCATGTTAGCACCAAGAGGATCCTCTTTAAAGCTAAAACAAGTTACCTTTACGTTCAAGTTTTTGCATTCACTTTTATATATCCTTTATTCATATAGCACTACATTTGACATCATTTATGATTAATAATGAGAACACTATCATCACATCTCAATTATAAAACTTGCCGTTTATGCATAGGATTAAAAATTTTCTAGTTTTGGTTCATATACTATGGTTCATAATTTGCTGCAATGCTTCTTCTTTTGTTCTTTATGACTGTCTGAGAGTGTTTGTAAATCTGCTCCATTCAACAATTCATCGATGAGTTTCTAGGGTTTCTCTAGCTTTTGAATAACATTTCCTTTAGGATTTTGCGCATTTAAGGCAGATGTTTGTTGCAAAGTGATATTAAGACATTATTTATTACAGTGCAAAAGGTTAGTGCAATTAGCCTTGACACCGCTAATCTGTATAACTCCTATTAAAAAATGAGAGAGAATGTGAAGCTGAATATATGATGTATGTGAGTTTCTCAACTTGTACCATGCAATTTGCAGATGCTTTTGAGCCTGTCTTTGTCAGAACAATATTCAACCTCTCCTGACTGGTAATTAGCCTGAACATGAGTGTTAACATTTTCACGTAAATGTCTTCCAATCAGCTTTTGTGCATCAGGATTGTTCTTTAGGAGTTCATGCATTAAAAATGTGTATGGACCATGTTTTATAGACAAAAGGTTTTTTCGTTGGATTTGAGTGACATTTGTCATGTGCTTATCTAAAACTTTCCTTCTGTTTAACCTTTGATCATTTGCTTATCTAATCCTCGTATTCAGTCGCCTGCCATACGCCTTGGTGTCAATATTGGTGCATAATTTGACATGTATAAGCTTTACAAATTCTTCAGTATCTCACCTTAAATATGTGCAGGTATGTTGCAGTTGGGAACGAACCTTTCTTGGAAACTTATAATGGAAGCTTCCTCAGAACAACCTTCCCTGCTCTTCGGAATGTCCAGGCTGCCCTGATAAAAGCTGGGCTTAGCAACCAAGTGAAGGTCACTGTGCCCCTCAATGCTGATGTCTATGAGAGTGCATCTGGAGTTCCATCTGGTGGTGATTTCCGAGCTGATATTCATGATCTCATGCTTGCTATTGTCAAGTTTTTGAGCGACAATGGTGGTCCATTTACTGTCAACATCTACCCCTTCATAAGCCTTTACAGTGATTCCAACTTCCCGGTTGAGTATGCTTTCTTTGATGGTAACTCGTCGCCTATAAACGATGGTGGGGCAACATACTACAATATGTTTGATGCAAATCATGACACTCTTGTGCGTGCCCTTCAAAAAAATGGGTACGGAAACTTGCCTATTATAATTGGAGAGATTGGGTGGCCGACTGATGGAGACAGAAATGCCAACAATGAGTATGCTCGGCGTTTCAACCAAGGTTTCATGTCCCATATTTCAGGTGGGAAAGGAACCCCAATGAGACCTGGGCCAATTGACGCCTATTTGTTCAGTTTGATTGATGAGGATGCTAAAAGTGTTGATCCTGGAAATTTTGAACGACATTGGGAATATTTACTTATGATGGAAGACCTAAATACCAACTCAATCTTGGCACCACAAACTCGGGGTCTTTGGTTCCAGCAAGAAGTGTTCATTACTTGCAGAAGAAGTGGTGTGTGATGAAGCCTTCAGCCAGACTTGACGATCCTCAAGTGGCACCAAGTGTGAGCTATGCCTGTGGACTTGCTGACTGCACTAGCCTTGGTTATGGGACATCATGTGGCAATCTGGATGCTAGGGGAAACATTTCATATGCATTTAACAGCTACTATCAGAAAAATAATCAGCTTGACACCGCCTGTAAATTTCCAAATCTTTCAATGATCACTAAAGCGGATCCATCAGTTGGAAGTTGCATATTTCAGATTACAATGGAGCCATACTATGGAGGTGCTGAGAGGAGAATTGGGTCACTAAGGTTGGTTGTGGGCCTTTTTCTCTTTGTGCTAATAATTCTGTGAATTCTGAGGCTTCTTAATCACGAAGAATCATTTTTCCATGATTACATTCATTTGCTTTGTAGGATAATGGTAATGCAGAAGTAGTTGAAATGATTGATAAATGGCTCAAACGAAATCTAATTTTGCAATTGGCAAGGCTTTATTTAAGTAATCATGATTGTTCTACTTTGTTTTTTTTCTTTTTGATGTGTACCATGAACTTTGTGCATCAAGGCCTAACCAGGTAGGATAGAGATTGTGTGGGCTGAAATGATATTGGATATTTCTGATGTTCTCATATTCGATTGACTTATGATATTCTTTCCTTAAATATATAGTCTTTCTTTGTTGTTCGTATTCGCATTCCCCCTCTCAAAAGCTACTTAGGTGTAGTTTTTCAGAATTGCACATATTTTTCTTAAAAGAATCCAGATGCTGAAGTCAGGTTAAAGATGTCATTATTATTAAGCACATACTTTCAGTCACAACTGCTGGTTCTACATTTTTTCTCTTCCCCTTCATTCAGAGCTTTCAAGCCACGGGCTCCGCTCTGGCTTCTCTACATTTCTCAAAGCCTTCCAAACGACACTGTTACACTTAACTCCTGAACCAAATGCTGTTTGCCAAATTCTGTCACCTCTCTTTACCCTTGCATTTGCTTCCAAGTAAGCCAGTTCATACCACACACTGCTGCTCGATGTGTTTCCAAACCGTTCCAATGTCTTTCTTGATGCTTCCATGAGCTCTTCTGTTAGCTCCAAGTTCTTCTGAATTTCATCAAGCACTTTTTTGCTGGTTGCCAATATGCATATGTGCTCAAAAGCCTGCTTGTAGTCTGGTAAGTAAGGCTTTGTTTTCTTCTTTAAGAGCAAGTTGGTGAAGAAATGAACTTGTTCTGAGACAGGCAGAACAAGAGGACCAAGAGTTGTGATGTTGGCCTTGAGTGCATGGCCTCCAACCTCTATCATCTCCTTGCTCACTGAAAGCCCTTGCCTCCCCTCTGCATCTTCTTTCAGATGCATGCATTTGAAGCTTCTATTGTCCATTCCTTTGTGAGTTCGAACCAGCTGTGTAAGAGCATTAAAGGTCTTCAATCCAATAGTATTTTTATGTTTTTTTTTTCCTTTTTTCTTTTCCTATATGCTAGTAGATTCGTTACTATAGATGAATATATAATTTGTTGAATAGATTTACTGGTGATGTGATATGTCTGTCACTGGAAACACAAAAGTAAAATACCTGCTTGAATTCATACTTGGACCGCCATTTATCGAGGCGGCAACTTGAGAGCAACACTGCGGCAGCCCCCATTCGGAAGAAGCAATTAGGCAGAAGCATGTCAACCTCATTGCCACCATACCATGTATTGCTCACAACTTCTGTGCTAACTACTAATGCATAAGATCCAGGATAAGCATTCAACAGATCTTTTGCCAAATCAATAGCTATAATTCCAGCTGAACAACCCATGCCACCAAGATTGAAGCTATTAATATTATGTCGAAGTTTGTAATGGTTTATTACCATCGCTGACAGTGACGGTGTTGTGTTTAACACACCACAGTTTACGACCAGGACTCTGATGTCCTTCGGCCGGATTTTTGTGGCCGCTAGAAGGTCATCAATAGCTCCAAAAAGCACCATCGCCGCCTCTTCTCTGCCATCTTTCAAATTTGGTCTGTAACCAGGGCAAAAAACTGCTCTGGGCAGGTAAGTTTCGTCTCCTAGACCGGAGTTCTTGATGATCCTTTGCTTGAATTCCAAGGAAGTATCATTGAAGTTGCCTGATTCTCTTGCTTGCTCTATGAATTCCTTCTTTGAAATCTATCATGAATATATGTTGCATGAAAAGTTAAACAAACTGTTATGTTCTACTAAGTAACGTTTAGGTTCGAATCTCGCTCACATTAGAATTGAACAAATGTTACCTTAAGCTCGTTTGGAGGACGATAACAAGCAAAATCGACTAGATAAATCCAACAGGGTGTTGTCTCGAGGTAAATATATGCAAGTATTCCGAGTAATCCGAACAGGAAAACGGCGTCAGTGGTATCAAATGTGGGAAGCAAATCACTGAATGTGAGCTTCCCAATCTGAGCACCGAAGATGACGATGAGAATCGGTGCAGGTATGAGATAAACACCATGGCTAAGAAGATAGCCATATCCAAGCCTCACATACTTCAAGTTGACGGAGTTAAGGAAATCCGGGAGACGACGCTGGACCCTGACGGAGAAACTCAAGGAACCGGCGTATGGGCCAGAGTTCTCGACACCCCGGTTCACGATCTCCGGGGAAAGCAGCTCATGCTCTCTTGCCATGGAAATTTGCTTAACAAGGAAAAAGAAATGAGGAGGGCGAATGCATGATTTACGTACAAAAGCATGCAAGAGGTGGGAATTTATAGCGGGAGAGGAAAATAATAAAGTAATGGTAAGAAGTTACGTCAAAGTAAACCACCTGCGACATCAAGGGCAGCGTTGTTTTTGTGCATGAAAGCGTATGATCGGCGGGTTTGTAGAACAATGGAACTTGTGTGTTTTTCAAAATTCTTGGTTAGACATTGAGGCTTCCAACTACTAAACATGGAAGAGAAGGGGCCAGTCAGCGGGCCGAAGCTGGAAACTTTGGTCGCAGCAGTCGCGTGAAAAATTAAAAAAAAAAAAATTTAATATAAATTTATTTCAGCTAATACGGATTTATTTTAAATAACAATTTATTAACGTCATTAAAAAACAAGACACTTTAAAAGAAGAAAATATGTTAATATGTTCATAATCATCTTTCAATAAACTGACTCATAATCTATGAAAGTATCTTGTCAAATAATGAAATAACAATTAGATAAAAACCCAAAAAAAAGTTTTTAAAAAAAATAATAATTCAGTCCAATGTCCTTTTAAGGAATAAAAATTATTTATCATTGACTTTTTAAAGTATAAAATAAAATATTACCTGGCTGTCCCTTGGGTGTAGCCCAGCTGTAAAAATGTGAATGCCCATTGTGCCCACTATTACTCAAGTTCAAGTTATGATAAGCTAAATGTTGGGTGTTTAATGGATAAGGTTTCTCATCCCCATCCAAATTACACCATAATAAAAAAAATTAAAAAAAATATTAGTTGAAAAATTAAAGAAAGAAAGTAGATCATAAGTTAACATTTTCAAATATTGGAACGACAATAAATTTAGAGATGGGTTGAAAAAATTTATTCTTGAATTAAATATTAAACTCAAGAAGGCAATTATGATTCGTTATATCCATGAGGAAAGATAAATTATAACAAAATTATAACTAAGCTTGTACGATTTTTAGAGATACTAAGCTAGGATACAAAAAAAACTACAGATATTGGGAATATACTAATTAATTTAGGGATGTTTTTCAACTTCTATTATAAATTAGTACATAACATTTGCATGTTAATTTTATTTTCCAAATTCTTATAGATTGCCCTTCTCCATTACAGTTCACCTCTAAGCTAATAAAAGTTTGGTCGACACCTCCTCCCTTTAACTCTAAAATAAAGGGTTCAAGTCTCTCCTATAGTTGTGAGAGTTTATTATTATACCATTTGGGCTCTGTTTTGTCAAATCGACAATGAAATCTAACATAAAATTAATGATTTGTTTTACATGAAAAATCCATATATTAAGGCTCCATTTGACGTTGTTGTCTAGAAATTCTATTTTGTAACTTAAAAATTAAAGCAATTTTACTTATAGTAATTAATGAAAAATCTACATCTTCCTTGTTATTTTGTCCAAATGATTAACTTTAATATTCATATTTACAAAACAAATTTTCAACTTTTATTTCATAATTATATAATTCATTTCACAAATATTGTCAGTTAAAATCCAAAGCACAAAGTAGCATATGGAGCCTAATTAATTGGCTGGTGCAAAATTTAACATACGTCTTATATATATATATATATCATGTACTTGGAAAAGAAGCGAAATCCTCCTCTTGTTTGACAAAACTAATTGAAAACCTCCTAATGTTTTAAAACTTATCTAAACCTACCTGAGTGCCAACAATTTCCCTTTTTTTTCTTAAATTTTTAATTATTTAAATTTAAAATTAATTCAATTAATGAAATAATTATAGTTATTTATATTTCTAATATCAAATAATCACAAAAGGTAAAATTATAAAATTGCCAAAAAAAAAAAAATTGATTCTCAAAGAGATTTGGATATGTTTTAAAATACAAGAAAAGTTTGAATTGTATGTTCGAATATGCTGATCCATTGAACGTATAAAATTAAATGAAAAGAGAGAACGTGTGTTGAGCCAAATTATGCGTGATGGAGAATATTGTAGCAAGTGGCAACCTCTTTTTGCATGATTACATGCTGCCGTGCCTTCACCCATACGATTCCCTCGATGGAGGAGTCTCCTAATTAAATGTGTAAAGCTGTATACGTGTTAATAATTGTATTTTTACAAATTATTCAAAAAATAAAACATTAAAAAAATAGTAATTAGTGATCGCATTCATAATAATATATACACCCACATGGATTTTTTTTATTATTTTATTTTATTTTATCATGTTACCTAACTCAGTACTAATTATTCCAGTAATTAATGTGAGCACTTTAATGGCCGTGCGCATGTTACTGTGCAATGATAAGCTATGATGATTATGTGCAATCATTTCATTCACTCAATTGCTCTTTAACCTGCGCCTAAGCATTAGCCAATATCTCATCATTAATTTGATCGCCAGTTCTGAACCCATTGTTAGAACGTATATTAACAAGCAAGCAGAATTTGTGCTTCTTCATTCTTTCAATAAACCAACCATGCCATGGAGGTCGTACGGTCACCACACTGGTTTCCTTTCATTAGTTTACTCTAATCTGCTGTATATGCATCCACGGTAACGACAGCTGCTTTGAAATTAATCTTGGGATTCTTATGTTACAGGTTGTCCAGTTGAAGGTACGGTTGCATTGCAAGGCCTGTGAGAAAGCACGTGCGCCAAGCCTTGTGCCGAATTACAGGTAATGGCTTGAATTACCTAAAAGATCATATAATTAAGCTAAGGGTCTCGTGTGTTTAATGCTCGCTGTACATTTGTTCGTATACAGGTGTGAAATGTGTGGAGATAGACACGGTATCGAACAAGATAACAGTATTGGGATACATGGATCGCCGAGTTGTGATTAAAGCTGTACAAAGAACTGGAAGGAGAGCTGAGTTGTTATCGTCTTCATCCTCTTCATCGTCGTATTACGGCCTAGAAGAGCAGAGTCCTCGGCTGCCTCGAGGTTTCCGGTGCATTATTCCCAGATGTGGGTTTAGAAGTTATTTGAGGAGGAATAATAACAGTAACGTTTCAGGTGCCTTGCCTCCTAAGAAATGAAATAACAAAGACATAATAACAGATGAAATGGCAACATGTCTCATGTTTTTGTGTTCTTTCTTTTTTTTTTTTTCCCTTTTTTAATAAGATAAAGAAATTATTGTGGTAAGTTTTATTGTGATATAAAGCCAGAAAATACTATTTACACAAGATATTTGCACATGATACATAAAAATGAAATTAATAAATTGAATGAATTTGTTTTATTGTGAAACGTTTCTTCTCTTGAGGGTTCATTTATGATCCTCAGTGTCATGTTACTTGCAATGCAAATAACATTAGGGTAAACGTAGAACATTCTAAATTTACCCTTACTTTTTTATCGGATGTAAAAAAAAAAATAAAAAATTTACCCTTACATTCATATATAAATGTTAAAGGCATGAAATCAAGATTGCCAAGAATCACATGACCAATTTAATCAGAAGGTTGGCAACGACTGCAAGCTCCGCAAAGCCCATATCAGCCATCCACAATGAAGTCAAAGAAATGGTATCAAAACATTTTTATGAGCAGACACTTCACCTGTACAAACAAGAGCTGCACCCCTCGGGTCTTTATTCAAACACAGCCATTCTTCCTTCCGTGATCAAAGCATGCGCGTATGCTCAGACCCACCAGCACTTTGGCCTCCAACTTCACTGCACAGCTCTCAAATCAGGCTCCGATGCGGACCCAGTCATCTCCAATTCTCTCATTTCAATGTACGCGAAATTTTCGAAACCTGAATCTGCATACCAGTTGTTCGATGAAATGCCTTACAGAGACACCATCTCTTGGAATTCCATCATAAATTGTTTTGCTCAAAATGGATTTTACGTAAGATCATTGGAAATGCTTAGAGAAATGTATTTATGCGGTTTTGTGCTAAGAGCTGAGCTGTTTGCTGGAATCATATCGCTTTGTTCACAAATAGGAGAGTTGGAAGTAGGAAGGCAAATTCATGCTCTTGTTATTGTTGATGGAAGTTTTGAGGAGTCAGTTTTTGTTTCAACCGCATTGTTAGACTTGTACTCGAAGTGCCGTCATTTGCTGATAGCTTTACGTGTTTTTGAGCAAATGGTGATAAGAAATGAGGTCTCGTGGACTGCCATGATTTCTGGTTGCATTGATAGTCAAAACTATGATACGGGTATTGATTTGTTTAGAGCAATGCAGAGAGAAGGGGTTAAACCTACCCGAGTGACGTTAACAATTGTTTTACTGGCTTGTGCTGAGCTGCGTGATTTACGGAATGGGAAAGCGATTCATGGATATGCTTATTGTTGTGGCTTTGATTTCGATCATCATCTGTCAGCTGCTCTCATGCATATGTATTGTGAATGCACAGAAGCATTACATCCAGCCAGGATCATTTTCGAAAGATCTAAAGTTAAGGATGTGGTGATTTGGAGTTCTATTATCAGAGGTTATTCACAGAGTGGGGACTTGAGTGAAGCTATGAAGCTATTTAGCCGAATGAGACTGGAGAGAATTGAACCGAATAGTGTTACATTATTGGCAATCCTTTCTTCCTGCACCCGTCAATCATTTCTAAGCCATGGACTAGGAGTCCATTGCTATATTATGAAAGCTGGCTTAAATTTTGATGTTTCTATAGGAAATGCACTAATGAATATGTACTCAAAATGTGGCTCCATTACGTCTTCGCATCAAATTTTCAATGAAATGGCTGCCAGAGATTTTGTGTCATGGACCACATTAATAAGTGGTTATGGCTTTCATGGTTATGGTGAAGAAGCTTTACAACTATTTCTTGAGATGCAAGAAAGCGGGGTGGAGCCAGATGCAATTGCAGTTCTTGCCATTTTATCAGCTTGCAACCATGCAGGCCTGGTGAAGGAGGCAGAAACTCTATTCAATAATGTGATGAAAGAGAAGAAAATAGCATTAGCTATAGAACATTATGCTTGCTATGTTGATCTTCTCGGAAAGTCAGGTAAGATTGAAGATGCCTGTAAGGTTGTGAGCACAATGCCAATGAAACCGAGTACCAGAATTTTAAGCTCTTTAGTATCAGCATGTAGGATTCATGGAAGACTGGAAGTTGCAGAAATGCTTGCACATCAACTTATAGAGGCTGAACCTGAAAACGCTGCCAACTACACATTGTTAAGTATGGTATGCAGTGAGTCTGGTAACTGGCTTGGTGCCGAAGAGGTGTGGAGAGTCATGAGAGCAAAAGGATTAAGTAAATCGTATGGGTTCAGCAGAATTGAGAATGAGTATTGATGATTGCATATTGCATAATGGGCCTGACATCACGATGCCTCACCGTTATGTCCTCTCAGTATTTATGCAAGTAGATTAGGTCACTGTACTGATTTTTATGTCAAGCTTTTCCGATCAGCTGAGTTCCATTAATCCTTTTTGTTTGAAATTTCTTCGCTTAACAAAAAGCATTATACATGTTGCCTGTGCTTACATTTCCTTAACTAAAAATTATCCATAATTGATTCCATACTAACCGTAATGTAAAAAATCATACGATAATGATAATCAATTCTGCATCTACAATTTTCACCATTAGAAAAAGTCAAATCCCACTACCGTATCTTTACCCAAACAAAATAAAATATTATATAATCCTCCCCCCAAAAGTGTTGCAAAGGATATTCTATTCATAGAGTTCTTGCTCTACAACAGGGAACAGCAAATATCCCTCAATGCATATGTAATTAACTCTTTTAAGTTCTTGCTAGCCTATTTATAACTGAATGTTGCAAATCATTTTGCAGATTCAGATGTCCAGCAAACATCACGTTCTACAAATCATTTGATTCTACCATATATGAATCTTTAAGCATTGATATTAAATATCATTAAAGACAAATCCATGACTAAGCCAATACCTTAGTAATTATTGAACCTCATTGCCTAAAGTAAATAACTTGCATTCAGGGACTTGTACGTCCAGCATGAGAAAAACTGTCAAAACCAGAAAACTTTAAAGTTGAAACAATACTGGCTGCTTTAGTTTCACAGAGTGTCAGCCATATGATTTAGCAAACACCGGAAGATGGATCTTCTGTCACATTCGAAGCGAGTAAAGTGCTCACCACAAAAGGGCTTCTCCACATTCAAAGATCAGTGATTTGAAGGAATGAAGGTGTGAGGAAGAAAATAAACAAACTTTATTTGAACTCAGAAGTCTTTTAACATTCTGATAGAGCAAACAGTTTCCACAAGCTCTCAATGATAATTTTAAAAGAAATTTTAAAACAAAATTACAAGATATAAATACCTCCATTTCATTAAGCATCCAACAGTCAAAGGTACATATGTCTAAAAGCTGACAAAAATTCAACACAACTAGAAGCATATCTCATTCCAAAATGGCAACATTAAACCCGCATGTGTTATTGCTACAAGCAATTCTTGGATACTGCTACCTAGGTCCAGGTCTTTTCACTGTCTGTATGTCCCCAATAAAGCTTAATCTGTCATCAGAGTGAGAAGAAAACATCAGAGCTGCATTGAAACTGGATAAGCTCTGAATGGGTACATGATCTTGCCATTCTAAATATTACCGGTCTACAAACCAAGCCAGAACAATTACAGCAGTAAAAGTTTAAAAAGACACAGCTTTGCAATTACAACCCAAAAGAAAATAATTTCACCAAACATGAAACACAAAATTTCTTAGATCACTTCAAAACATGTTTCAATTTTTAACATTAATTTATACATTCAATTTCAAGGCTCATTTATAGACCAAAATAGATAAACCTAATAGAAAATGCAAATCTTATTCAAATAGTTATTGAAATCAATTTTCACTCAATTAAAGTATCTGGAGATTAATATCTATCAAGACCTTAAACAAAATATAATTCTATATATAATCCAAATATATATTAAAAAAATCTAAAATCATACTTAGTAATTAAGAAATAAAACAGGTAACTTCAAAAAGATTATGATTAGCACCAATTATATTGAGGGTACAAAATAAAAATAAAATTAATAATATAAAATATTCGCAACAGTTACCAATTATTATATATGCTTAACGGTCTAAATATTTTATATACATGCTTATAAATAAGTCGAAACATAAATTTTATTGAACATCATGTAACCATAATTTAGTTATTTATATTTTTACATAGCTTAAGCTGTAAGATTTTCTAAACACACTCACCTATTTTTAAAACTCACAGCACTTTAAAAGGCATAAATTTTACTCAAACATTTAAGCTGATTCGTTCTTTATAACTGGGCCATTATTTCTGGTTCAACTAACAACAAATATTTTAAAAACTTGTGGTGGAACATTACTAGACTAGCCCTCGGTCGGTTGTATTACAACTTTCTAAGCTCCACCAAATCTGTTATGGAGTTAATAATATATCCTCCATATAGTATGGATATTAAAGTGAAGCTACTACTAAAATACAAAAAAAAAAATACATATTTTTTTACATTGGAATGGTGTGTGTGTGTAATTCATTAACGAGAATGTTTTAGAAAATAAAATTTCGGATTAAAGCAATTAATATAAATGGTAAGGATTACATTTGGGGGCCGTTATTTAATTTTTGGAGAAGGGATTCGTTGAAAAAGAAAAACTTATTTCGAGTTATAAAGAAATAATAACCATCACGCGCCAAAGCATAGGAAAAATCCATCTAAATCGTCAAGATTTACTTAATGGTCATGTAGTGCACCTCTTTAGTTTCATAAATGACGTCGTAGAGCCCACTCCTTTTTACTATTATATCCTTTGATGCTACAATGACTAAAAATTGAATTTAAACTTTTATAATAAATACAAATATAATATTAGAATATCATAACATATAAAATAATATATCAATTTACAAGTTATTTTTAATCGATTAATAAAAAATTATTTTATAACCTATGATTAATTAATAAAATATATTTTGATATTAATAAAATTACACACAAAAATAATTTACAAAAAAAATTATATTATTTTTCTAATATTTATTTTAATGTCCATTTTTGGGTTAATGAATTTTGGATTAGTATAGTTTTCCTTGTTCCTTGAGGTTCCCTAAATTTTTTTTTTGCATTTATAAATGTTTAGGAAAAAAATAATTTTCATGATATATAAGTTTTTTAATTTTTTTATTAATTTTTTTAACATGTACTGGTAAATATGTTATTTTATGCATTATATTTATATTGCATTTGTATTTATTATAATAATTTTTATTATAGTCAAAGGGTATATTAGTTAAAAGCAGTTTATGTGACCATTTATAAAATTAAGGAAGTCTACATGATTATCTAATCAAATATTATGTGCCTAGAATGCTTTTTTCACGCTCATGAATTAACTTATCATAAAGCTAAACAACTAAAATTTAATTTTCCAAAGGAATATGTGATGCACAAAAGAATTTGAAGCTAGGAAAAAAAAAAAAAACTTTAGCAATTTTGATCAATGTGGAAACCAAATTAAGTATCAGCTAAATTTTCCATGATTTATCTTGGTCATGGTGTAACTAGAAAACTAAATTCATAGAGGTAAAATTTTATATCATATAAAATGGAAACAAGGAATAGAACATAAAAAATATTAGAACTTTAGCTAGAAATCAAGGCTTTAGCCTTAAAGAGAAAGACAACAGCAAAATGCTCAAATCGTGAAATGTTAAAATATGATTTTAGATATTTATTTGGTTTTTTTTTTATATATGAGTTTAAATAGATTTCATTCGATTAGGCATTTCTTTAATGGATTTAATTCAGTTGGGCATTTGTGCTTTATTTAAATTCTGTAATTAAACTAAAATTATAAATAATGAGACTTTTTTTAATCAATTTCAAATTAATAAAGTAATTAATCCAACAATATCATTCAACTGAACAGGACATCAGTGGCGGATCCTAGAAAATAATTTACAGGGGCTAGATTACATATTAATAAAATTTAAAACTAAATTTTAAATGGATAGAATATCTGTTAATATATTTATAATTATTCTTATTATTATTTTCAAGAATAGAAAAATATTTGTAGTGATGACCTATCATTATTTTTAATTATAATATAAGCTTTTATAATTTTAAAAGTTAGAAGTTGAAAATTTATGATTCATAAATTTATAGGGCCAATTTTAATAAGATTTAATGGAAATTAATTAGGAAATACTGGAAATTTTTTTATTCTTGATTTTTTTGTGTGAGGGCTACAGCCCCATTGATCCTACTCTACATTAGCCATGAGGACATATCCTCAATCTTAATAAATTTTTCAAACTACCCCAGCAAGAATCCCTTGAAGTGCTCAATTAGACTCATGATGTTGATGTTGATGTTGCAGAGATAGATTGAGAGGGAGGAAGAACAAAAGAAGAAAGGAATATGGACTAGTGTAATATGTAAATGAAGTAAGCTTAGATAATAGGTAGCTAGGACAAAGGATCCTAACTTAACAAACTAATAAAAGTAATAATGCAATTGTGATTGAATTATAAGTTAATGACACAGAGATGACCAGGTCGCATATAGCCTTGTATAATATCAAATTAATATTTTGCCGATAAGCTTTATAATAACTAACAAATTCTAAGCTGTCTCATTTCAAGAAACCAACAGTTTGAATTTTATATGGAAAAAGAGCTGATATACCTCAAGCGTTTAAGGAAAGTGACAAAAATCTTTACAATATTTTTGAAAAAGATATTTACTGCTTACTGTTATCTTAGCAGATTCAATTTATGTTAACAAAAATATATTTTCAACTTATAATTGTGTATTATCCCCATCTAACATACATACCAATATAATGACTCTAAACATGTCATTAAAAAATAGCTGTTGGTTACCCAATTTGCTCACAGATTGTTAATAAAATTATGAACATACCAACATTTACAAAAGGCTGCGTTAAGAAATTTTCACATAGAGATCCATTTAATTTTATTTGCCACCAATTTAAACATTGATTGTTAATTAAATTAAAAAAATACGTGTGCTATAATGGAAGTTACATATTAATAATTTATTTATGATAAATAAATAATAGTTAGATTTTTAATTGATTTTTATGATAAGCCCATTAAAAACCATGAAACCCTTGTCTACGAAACGTGGATTTACGTTGTGGCATTGGCCCAGCCATTAAAGCAGCACATAAAATTAATCAATGTGTAACCATGATTATTTCTTAACTAGAAAATAGAACCACGTTTCTTACGCAGGTTTTAAAAAAAAATTTAGGATTATCTTTTTTAATTTTATTTTACACTTGATAAAGCGATACAAAAATATGAATTGATTTTTTTTGAAGATGAAGCAGTCTTATAAAAAACAAAAAAAAGCTATTAGCCAATAATAAATAAATAGAAGCCTATGGATAAAGAATAAAATAAAGAATATATTATAGAGTGATTTTATTTATTTATAATTAGTGTGTGTCAAAGCAAAAGATGAGTTCTAAACTTTTATGAATTATATAATCACTCATATGAAATTAATGAAAAATTATGGATCATAATTCATTGTGAGATAGTGGGAGTTATAGGGAATCTAAATGTTCTTTAATGGGAGATAGTGGGAAACTAAGAGATATATGTTATAAACATCTGCATTTATTTTTAATAAATTCATAATACTCCCCACATAGATGTTCATTCTGAAGAATATCACCTCATTAAAATGTTTTATGGTATTGTTGTTGTGTAATACTTGATGAATTAATTATGAGAGAAGATGAAAGCCAAATCTAAAAGAAAATTTCTACTATTTATTAGATATTAGAGAGAATATCTGAGATGAGAAATGGTGATGCCTGCGTCTTTGTACCGAATCTAGCTTTATATAGATATATAGATATGAATCTGAGTCCTAACACCATGGCCTTATCGTGAGGTTTATTAATTTACGGATTAACGGCGTGCTTAATTATCAAATTAAAAAAGATTTCTTATTTATCTTCACATCGGTTGCAATGTCTTCGGAATACATTAGGAATACCGTTGTATCTTTATACAGCTGACATGAGTGATGGTTGTTGATGCTTCATCTGCTCGCGCACAGACCGGCCAAATTCGCCGAATCTGCACGCGTAGCAGCTGCGTCGATTCTTTCGCTGTGTGAGTATTATCTTGTTGCTCGAACTTGGCTGGGATTGGAGATCGTCTTGGCCTCCTGTCTCAAATGAACTGCGCTCGGCTAAAAGCGGATCGAGAGACGCAGGGGTGGTTTTAAGCGTAAACCCTCCAGATACTACAAGTTAGCTCAAGGTGTTCTGAGGAAAAGCAGTGCAATTTAGAATCAAATAGTTTCTAGATTATTCGGAGTTTGCTGAAAATGGCTTGATTGCGATTTAGCGGCGCTTTCCTCTCGATTTTTTTCTATCCCGCCCGTACGTGATCGGTCTTTAACTACTTTCATGCTTGCCCATCCCGGCGTTACTCGCTCTTCCCTCCCCCGCTTTTTTGGGTAGTGGTAGCCTCTCATGGGATTTTAAGCCCACCCTTTCATTATGGACAAGCGTGGGATCTACATCTCTCTGACGGTTACAGGAGAAGCCTTGGCTCTGATGGTCTGTGTGGGATCGTGTTCAGCTTTTTGGGGAATTAGTACAGAAGCTCGGTATATGGTCCCCAGTGATACATTACCACGGCAGTACAGTCTCACGAGATTGGCGCGTGTTCATCGGCGGTCTGCTCGCCACCATTTAGGCAAAGGTAATCCCGTACCAAGAGTGGAAATATTAGCATATGCTTCAGGCACAGGGCTTTATGTGCACCGACACCGATCCCAGTTTAAGTCTGGCCAAGTGAAATGAGTTAAGAGTAAAGCTGAGTAGTGAAATCTCACCCAGGCCCCAAGAACTTACTCATACAACTCCTTTATTTATTAGAGACCAGGCTTTGACTGATGTACCATTTACTGCAGGGAGACTCAGAGCACAGGCGTAGGCTTTAAGTGAGCATCTCGAATTTCACGTATGCAGGCTTACATCATCTGGCCTCTTGTAATAGTTAGTAGCGTTGCGTCGCGGGACCTGCCCGTATTTGGGGGTGAAGCTTGACGGAGCTGTCCACCCTCGATATGTGGTGAGTGGTGGCATCCTCAAATTGGCCCAAGTAGCCTGATTACCACCTACCAAGCTGATCACTGGGTTGAAATCCTCATTGCTTTGTTGCTCCGTTTCTCCAGATTAACCCATTGGCCCCTTTACGAACTTTACTACCACATGCCAACGTCGGAGTTCCTGCTTCTTTGGTTTTAACATCTGTCCAGCCGGCCCATTCTCGAGGGCGATTAATTGAGTCCTGCCACATAATCTCTTCCCAGTTATTGTTGATTGGGTTCAGTGTTGCCCCGTTTTGTATCAAGTATATTCAGGAGTTTTTCTTTGCTTTCTTTTGGGGATTACGATATATCAAACGAGAAAAGAAAAGTTAGTTGTTGATGAGGGCGATGAAGAATGTCGGGGGACTGAGGGCCTCGACGTGCTGATATCCAGCGATTCTTAAAGTCACTTCCCGGTGAGTGTGGAGAGTGCTTGGCCGGCAGAGATACCCGCCAGTACCCACGCCACTGGTTATCCTCTCCATCCCCACTGAACTAGGCTTGTAGGGAATAGGAATTGGACTGCGTCAAGCTTTCACGGTGAGAACCGCGGCTTTGATGAGGTTGGGATCCGCGAAGGAGTTGGTGGTGAGTGAAAGACGATTCGGGAGCCAAGGCGGACCTCAGCAGAAGGCACCTTGGTCGCCAGGGTAGGCAGATTCTTACCACTGTCAGCTACCCCCAACTTATGCCCACCACCCAAGTAATCAGTCCATTCAAGGCGCAGGAACAGCCAGGCATTCACTGCGGAGATTATCACAGTAGTTCGAGAAAAGGTGGCGTCCACTAAAAATTAAACCTCGTGGGGTATGTAGCGATGCACTGGAGAACTTCAAATGCGGAGCTCGTTGCCCGTAAACATTATTTTTGCTAAGATATTGGGTGAACATCTGCACACAGCCCAAGTCGGTTCACATCCCGATGGGTGGAGGGTTCTCTCATTTATGTATGTGTTGTGGAAGAGGTGTGGATGGGGAGAAGGCCCCTCCACCGGTGAAGTGAAAGCATCTATCTGGAGTGAGGAGGTAGCCGCAGGAGACAGTTTTAGTGTCACTTCATGCTCGAGCTCTGTGAAGAGAGAGCCAATCATGACTTCCCATCACCGTGTAAAAATTCCCAGGAAAAACCAGAATTCTTAACCTTTGCTTAGGGGAGCTTAGGTATCAATGGGTAGAATTCGTTAGGTGGTGATATTCGGCTGGCAATGGCGTTTTATCTGCAGCAATTAGATTCGTTTTGCCTGTACTCTTTCTCGACTTGTTACTTATTAGGTTCTTTTCTTATTGTTTATTCTTTAAGTCGTGGGGGTTTGATAAAAGAGCTTGGTAGCGAGCCAGTGGCTGCAGCTGAAACAGTGGCTTTCACAGTGCACTGCGTGCGCGGGAATAATACATACATCACCAACCAGCACGAGCCGAGTTGGGTTTAGTGAGGCATAAGCGGTGGAATGGATAACAAGATCCCTCGGTCTGATGACCCGAGAAGCGTGGTCGGGCTCCAAGCGGCTCCGGCAACCCTCCCACACTCCTCCCCGAAAAAGCCCGTCTCGATCATCCCACAGTAGCACCATTCCACACTTTCTGTCCCTCACGCCAGCACAATAAGAATAGTGGTAGAAGGAAACTTTCGATAAAATCCACGAGGTCGGCGGTCGGTCACGGGCCAAATCCTACTCCTCTTACATCCCAGGATCAAAGGTGACTACGCAGGCTGCATGTCAGGAAGGATTACAAAAATCGGTGGGGCCCAAGATGGTGAAGGACACTAAAGGGAGTATAAAATTTTTCTCAGAGTTAATTTACATTTAGCACTTCGAAAGAGAGTTTCCTTGTTTAGCCACCATGGTTTCACGAGTATTCTGAAAATAAGGTCCAGCCATAATGAAAGGAAGCTTGGTGACATGTCGGGAGTTAAGAAGAAAATTTGAATGCTGATGGCTCAAGAGAAAATGGCGTAGGTTGAACAAGCGAGATTCACGGAGGTTTGGAGGAGAAATTCATGGTTCTTAAGTGCACTTCGCTTCCGAAACTTGAGGAGTGAGTTGGTGATCGAAATCGATCTTGAGTAGCTCAGAGTGCGAAAAAAGAAAGGATCCCCAAAGGGAGGCCGCCCTTGAGGAGAGATCAAATCCACTGGGTGAGCAGTGGGTGAGGAAAAAGGCAATCATACGATATGGATGATCAGGCTGGATCAGGAAGTGTAACTCTAAGGAGTCAGCTTCAATTTATAAATACATCGTGCTCGGTCTTGGGAAGAATACCTGCTGTCTCTTAAATGTAAATGGAAGGCACATTTGAAGTACACAGAGAGGAGAATACATGGCGAAAGTCGGCCCGAGGGAGATAAGGAGCCGGGAGTAAGCGGGGCGCGAGTGGAGAGCTCCGCTTTGGATAAGTCACGAGGAGGAGAAAAGGCTGGGGCGGCGTGTTTGTTTTAAGAGATGGGACGAGCTCGATCAGTCACCTCCCTCTTCCCGATATTCTTGAGCCTTCCCTCCAGAGATATTTGTCCACTTCACTGTGAAAGCGATTGATCCTCCTAACCATATGATCTCTTTTTGTAAAGATTAGATTCATAGTTTGTCATTTGGCTGACGTTTATAAAAATTTTGGATGCTCTCTGACCAGCTTTCTTATCTGGTTTTACTGTTAGTTCTTTAGTGCATCAATAGGGAATAGGTACCGTTTATACCCAGTAAAATTTATACATAAAATTATATTTGTAGTGTGTGATGGCCAAAGCGGGCTTGAACCTGCACTTGCCTTAATGAAGTTTCGTAAATTTAAATTTATTGGTTTAAATCTAAAATAGAAGCGGTAAATAACTACTTACCCTTGAATTAAATTTTAAACAGAGTTAAACTGCTTCAGTGCTTTCGTTGGCCAAGCAGCTTGAGCGCTGTTGCCTTAGTAGAATTTTCGTAGCTTTAAACTGGCTACAGTCTTTAGTTGATCGGCGGCGGGCTGCTATGTTGCCTTAAAGTAGAATTTTAAGTAGCTTTAGGCTAGCCCAGTCTTTAGATTGGCCAAGCGAAAGCGAGACACTTTCTTGCAGCAATGAAAGCATTTAATGGAAACATTATGCGAAAGGTAATCGTGCGTTCATCTTTATTGAATTTCGAATCGCGTTACGGAAGTGTGGGATATATGTGTATATCCTGAATCACTGAGTACTCATAACGAAATAACTTATCAAAAATGAAAACCCGGTAGAGCACTTTGCTTCTTTGGAAGTACTTTTCAGAGTACTCGGCGTTAACGCAGCCTCTTACGCTCTCGATAAAATCTCAGATCTCGCCCGTCTTGTAAGCTCTGGTCCGAGTTACTTTCGTATCACTCTGTGTCACGGGCCTTCCCATTCGGACAAAGAGCTCCATTGATTAGGATCACGCTTTGACTTTTAGCTCGCCGCCATGAGCCCGCGATCTGTACATTCGGAGGCTGCGCCAGCTGCGTACATTAGCATTGTAATAACGGCGTGACCGCAACTCTTGACAACTGGGCGAGCACTTCTGCAGAAGCCCTGCCTGGCACTACTCCCTCTGTCGAGGCTCAAGCCGAGCTCAGCAGTCGCTCATCTAACTGCTCACTGGGCAAGTATTAAATCAAGTGTATTCACCACAATTCTGCTGGATGCAAGCGCCATGTGAAAAGTAAAACAGCCAGAGGGTTTCACCCTTAGCCCAGTTTGTGGTTATCAGTAAACAGACCCACCCACAGTAGCTCGTTATTGACTCTTACTCTTTTCTCGATCTAAATATGAGTTTCTTTACCACTTTATTAGTATCCAAAGCCTCCAGTTTACTGAGGGTGTCTGGTCTGGCAGAACTTAGTCACCACAGAAGTTTGGCAGGCTTCTGCAAGTTGTTGTTGTCAGCCCTCATTCTCAGTGATGATGGTATAAGGATTCATATCTGGGAGATGATATTCTTGAGATAAAATCCGTTGTCTTCTCTCAGTGATTTAGCTAGGACACTCTATCCGGCAGGTAGAAATGATACTATACAAATTCACATCGATTACTGACTCACTGGCCTTTGATATGAACCAAATCAGGTCAAATTCCCATTATGCAAAGGCCATGGGGATGTCATAGTGGTCGGCTTTTCGGGGGTTGTGTGGGGACCTCGGAGAAGCTTTGGCACGTTTCTGATTTTGCCATCTTTTTGCATCTGGTGCATGGTTGGCGAAGTACCCTTGCCGGAGTGCCTTGAAGGCTAAAGTTCTTGCTCCCGAGTGATTGCCGCAAATTCCTTCATGAATCTCTCTTAGTACATAATCTGCCTCCTCATCATCCACACATCGCAAAAGGGGCAAGGTGAACCCTCGGCGGTACAGCACTTCATCTAGTAGCGTGTACCTCGCTGCTCGACATTTTAACTTTCTTGCTTGCCTTTTATCCTCAGGTAAAACTCCGTCGCGGACATACGCGCGAATTGGGTCCATCCAGGATTCTCCAGTGCTTACTCTCATCACCTCCACTTCCTCCCCTATGCTCGGCGAGGTCCTTACCTCTAGTGGAACCGACTTAGGTAATTTCGGGTCTGCAATTGCAGCCATCCTAGCCAACATATCCGCTCGGTAATTCTCATTCCGGGATATCTGCTTTACCTCCACCTCTTGGAAAAGCCTGACCATTTGCTTCGCCTTCTTCAAATAAAGGCCCATCTTCTCTCCCCTTACCTGGAACTGATCATTGAGCTGATTACATACCAATTGGGAATCTGCTCGAATTTCTACCCTTTCTGCTTTTAAGGCGTGTGCGAGTCCGAGCCCGGTGATAAAGGCTTCATATTCAGCTTGGTTGTTTGTGAGCTGAAATTCGAACTTCACTGCATACGTTATTTCGGATCCTTCTGGGCTCCGTATTACAACTCCTGCTCCGGATCCTTGCTCACTACATGATCCGTCAACCATTACTAACCACACCCCTTCTGTTTTCTCCTGCTCTAACGGTTGCTCCTCCCGATCTCTTTCCCCTGGCTCAGCTCGGTCTACCATAAATTCTACCAGGGCTTGGGCCTTGATTGCTCCTCGGGGCCTGTAGGTCAGGTCAAATTCACTCAGCTCCACTGACCATTTTACTAACCGACCAGACGCATCTGGTTTTTGAAGCACTTGCCGAAGGGGCTGGTCAGTCATCACAACGATCTGGTGGGCTTGGAAATATGGTCGGAGTTTGCGTGCTGCCGTTATCAGAGCCAGCGCCCACTTCTCCATTAGTGGATATCTGGTTTCTGCGTCCACCAGGGCCTTGCTCGTGTAGTATACCGGGTGTTGCTTCCCTTCTTCTTCCCTGACTAAGACCGAGCTGGTAGCCCGCTTGGAGATTGCCAAGTACAAAAGCAGCTGGTCACCCTCTCTCGGAGTTGACAGTAACGGTGCACGGGCCAGATATTCCTTCAGCTGCCCAAATGCTTCCTCGCACTCTGATGTCCATTCCATCTTTCTCCCTTTCTTTATGACTTGGAAGAAAGGGTGGCATTTATCTATGGCCCGCGAGATGAATCGGTTCAATGCTGCCAATTTCCCTGTAAGGCTCTGCACCTCTTTAACTGTCCGCGGAGATCTCATATCTGTAACCGCTCGTATTTTTTCGGGGTTGGCCTCAATCCCTCGGTGGCTTACTAGGAATCCCACAAATTTGCCCGAGCTGACCCCAAATGCACATTTCTCCGGGTTTAGTTTCATCTCATACTTCCTCAGTAATTCAAAGGTCTCTTCTAGATGCTTCACATGATCCCTCGGCTCTTTGGACTTTGTAATCATATCATCCACATATACCTCCATAGTGTGTCCAATCAACGGTTTGAAGATCTTGTTTACCAACCTTTGATAGGTGGCTCCTGCATTTTTTAGGCCGAAAGGTATTACCCTGTAGCAAAACAAACCCATGTTAGTTATAAAGGCAGTGCTTTCCTCATCCTGCTCGTCCATGGGTATCTGGTTGTATCTAGAAAAGCTGTCATTTGGGCATGCCTTATTGAGGTCCGTGAAGTCCACACACATTCTCCACTTCTCGTTGGCCTTTTTTACCAGGACTACATTTGAAATCCATTATGGGTACTTGGCTTCCCTTATAAATCCTGCTTTCAACAGCTTCTCCACCTCGGCGTTTATGGCCTCGTACCTTTCCTGGTTGAAGCATCTCCTCTTCTGTCTCACCGGCCTTGCCCCCTTCTTGATTGCCAACTTGTGGCAAGCTACCCTGCGATCAATTCCGGGCATATCTTCATGAGACCAGGCGAATATATCCGCATGAGACTGTAGGCAATTTATCAGCTCACCTTTTACTGCCCCAACCAATCCTGACCCGATCTTCACTACTCTGCTCGGGTTGCTTTTGCTTACCGTAACTTCCTCCAGTTTCTCAACAGGCTCTTGGCGGCCCTTTTTAGACTCTCCTCGATTATCTAGAGAAGTAACCTGCAGTGTCTCCTTGGCCGCTGTAGCATAACAACTCCTTGCCATCCTCTGGTCGCCTTTTACTACGCCAACCACCCCATTTACTCTGTATTTCAGTGCCAAGTAATGCGTGGATACAACGCATTGGCTTATCCTCATGAATGGTCTCCCCAGTATCATCTGGTAAGGGTTTCTTTCCTCTACCACGACAAAATCCAGCATCATTGTTCTTTCAAATGGCTTTGTCCCCATAGTAATTGGGAGTTCGATGATCCCCATGGGAGTTAACCGTCCCCCTCCAAATCCCTTTAAGGATGTATTTGTCCGCTCTAATTTCAAGTCTGCAATCCCCATATCATCTAGAGCCGACTTAAACAGGATGTCAACCGAGCTGCCTATGTCTATTAGTATTCGTCGTAATTGCATGCGCCACCATTGCCTTGATCACCAATGCATCCTCATGCGGATATAAGATACCCTCTTCATTGTCATCTGTCCACATAATGGGAACTTGCCGTACTTTTGCCTTCTTGGTTGCCGGCAAATTGAAAAGCACTTCTTTGCTAGTCAGGGCATATCTCCCATAGTTCTTCTGTGCCCTGCTCGAATCCCCAGCCAATGTTGGCCCCCCTGCTATTACACGGATAGTCGGCTGTTCACGTTCCAGGCCCATCTCAGCTCCTTCATCCCGCGTGTACTGTGATTCAGTGACGGGGGACATTCCATCTACATATTCGTCCAAATAACGGTTTCTCACCAAATCCTCCACCTGAATTTTCAGGTCACGACATTGGCTGATAGTGTGACCATGAGTGTCGTGGAATTTGCAGAATTTGCTCTTATCCCGTCGGTGAGTCGGTTTTGTTATAGGGGCTGGAGGGTACAGCAGGTCTCGTCCCTCGATCCTCTTATACAATTCCTCCATGGAGATCTTTAATGGAGTGTACTGTCTATACGCCAAGCTCTGGTCTATCAGCTGAACTGCTCGGCTATCATGAATGTCACCTCGGGCTGGCACAGTCGCTAACTGATCTGGTCGACTAGCCCTGGAATTGGTTGCATGTAATGCTCTGGGAGTGTTGTGATAGGGGTGGGCAGCCATCTGCCGGAATTCTCGTTGCCGATCCGGAAATGGGGGACGCGGAGGTTGAGCCCGGTTGTGCTGGAACTGCTGTGATCTCGGAGCTATGGGGTAAGGGCGGGACCGAGCCGATATTCCGCCCATCACTGAAGATTCTCCAGCTCGTTTTCCCGACCCGCTCCCTGTCGGGGCTCTCCGTTCCTTTCGCCTCAGCTCGTCCAGCTGTTCACTTTTTATTCTTGCCGATTTCTCCTCTTCGATTTCTATATCTCGCCTCGCCTGCTCATACCCCGACGAGTAATTCTGTACAAGGGGGCTTCTTAAGTTATACCACAGTCGGCCGATTCTTACACCTTCTTTTAATCCCCTCAACGCCTGCGGGTGATTAAAAGCTCCCAGATCCAGCACGGCTCGGTGATATCGTTTTACAAAATCTCGAAGGGATTCATGCTCCTCCTGTTTCATCCCCATCAGTTCCATCATGTCGTCCTCTGGGGCCACTGCCCCTCGGAACTGCTCGGCCAACTCCTGGCACATCTGCTCATACCCCTTTATACTTCCTCGGGGCAGCTTGCGGTACCATTCTCGGGCTCGTCCCTCTAATGTCAACGGGAACACCCTGCACCTCTGAGCTGGTGTCA
Organism: Citrus sp. QX-2021; assembly: GCA_030444885.1. Classification (NCBI taxonomy): domain Eukaryota; kingdom Viridiplantae; phylum Streptophyta; class Magnoliopsida; order Sapindales; family Rutaceae; genus Citrus; species Citrus sp. QX-2021. The sequence goes on along the minus strand of CM059823.1, from coordinate 6,824,831 downwards.
GCCCCTGCACACCCGTCATGTCGTTGAAACGCTCAATGTGCACCAGCGGGTCACTTCGCCCGGAGTATTTGAGGTCGGGGAAGCGAAAATCTCTTGGGATTATGGTACCCATGATCTCAGTTGATAGTGGAGATTCTTCATCTAGCATTATCCTCCAGCTTGGGGGCTTCCTCTTACCCTGTATCTCCTCTATCACTTGCGCTAATCTGCGCACCTCTCCCTCCAATTCTACAGCACGGTCAGGATCACGTGCAGCTATCTGATCTCGCTCCTGCTCTACATTCTGCAACCGCTGTCTTAACTCTCATTCATCAAGCGGCCCTCGGCCATCGCCACAGTACTCGCCTGGGACGAGGTTGGTTCCTCCCTTCATCTACTTGTTCTCTAGGAGCCCGGCCAGTGCTTCTGTGGGGATGCACCCCATAAGGTTGGTCCGCCGGCGGAGGGATTTTCTCGACTCTACGCCTCCGGAGGTTGAGTTCTGCTCCAACATCATCTCTCCCCACGGGGATTTCGCAATCCCTTCTCCGCTCATCTCTCAGCTTATTCAGTATAGTAGCGAGAGTCTCCATTTGCTTCTCCATTCGTTCCAACCGATCTTGCATCACCCTCTCTCGGGCTTCATTTGCAATTTCCCGAAGGGTGATTGTCTCCCCCGATTCGTTATCCTCCCTCAAAGCGTCCTTCCTTGGCAAATCCATGTCTAATCGTTCGCTGTTTCTCCGGTAACTACTAATTCGGTGGTATCTTTTTATCCAGCTCCCCACAGACGGCGCCAAAATGTTGATGCTTAAATCTGCTCGCCTTTTGACCGACCAAATTCCTCAAATCTGCACGCCTTTAACTGATCAGATTCTTTCACCAACGCTTGTGTTATCTACTGTTGCTCGAACCACTGGGATTGGAATTGTCTTCCTTTCTCTCAATAGACCTGCGCTCACTAAAAACGGATCAGAGATGCCGGTGGTTTTTACCGGCGTAAACCCTCCGATGCCTAAGTTAGCTAAAGGTGTTTACGGGAAAACAGTGCAATTTAGATCAAAAAATGGTTTCTAGATTGTTCGGAGTTTGTAAGAAAATGGCCTGATTGCAATTTGGCAGCGCTTTCCCTCTCTCAATTTTTTCTATCCCCTTCCTTCATCGGTTTCTTCTTCTTTTATAGTCGTTGTCCCACGTTCTCACTCACCCTTCATCCCCCCCTTTTTTCGGGTAGGGGTAGCCTCTCATGGGATTTTAACTGCTACATTGTGGGCAAACGTGGGATCTCGCATCTCCACAACAGTTGGGAAAAGCGGGACGTAGGATCGTGTTCCGCTTTTGGGAATTGGTGTCGGCTCGGTATATGATTACCGTGGTACATTACGGCAGTACCATCTCTGGATGGCTCGTGTTCATCCGCTTTTGGGGGTGAATTGGTGTCGGCTCGGTATATGATTACGGTCGGTACATT